>JANHGL010017454.1:209913-229948 GCA_024611195.1 Ceyx melanurus
TATCCTCCACAGTTTTCCAGTGGTGAAAATGATAGCTGCAAGTCAGAAAACAACGTGTATGATGTGAGCTGGAGCAGAATAACACCCCATTTAATTCCACTCTGAATTTTTAGACTTTTGACAAATTACCCAAACTTGGCATGTGAGACATTAGAATGGCTAACGTGATTGTGTGGGATAGATTCAAGATGAAAGTTAGTGGTGTGTTTTTTCGTGTGTCTGTGTGCTGTGAGAAGTTTAACAACACTCTGTTGCTTTGTAGTACAATCGCTACCAGCGCTATGGGGCTGAGGAGTGCGTGCTGCAGATGGGAGGAGTGCTGTGTCCAACTCCTGCATGTGGAGCAGGTCTGCTTCCTGAACCAGGTGTGAGGAAAATTGTATGTGAACCAGGCAATGGAATAGGCTGTGGGGTAAGTAAATACAATTTCTTACTAGTGGTATGGGAAACAATTTATAATACAATGAATGAAAAAGAGGAGAATATTTTTTTTTTTTCCTTTTCCGTCACTGACCCTGAATTCCCTTTCATATCAGAGTTGGATGCTGTAGCTCAATAAACAATTTCAATAGAGCATCATGGCTTAGGAATGATGACTTCATAGTGTAGACTATGTCTGTTCCAGAATTCTTTGCTTTATTTGGTTTAAGAACTTGCTAAGCAGTTACAGTAAGAAATTGAACTGTGCAAATTGCCATCCAAATGTGCTTTGACTTTCTTCTCCTAGCACTCGGCAAAACCAAACAGGATCTTGAGCAAAACATTCATTACTATGTTAGTGCCATCTTTCTTTATAAGTCATAGAAAAAGGAGAGAAAGTATGACCAGTCTGAGATACTGCAGTGTCATTGCTTATACATGCTAAGACACATGATAAGAAGTAAATAAATGTTTTTGTTTTCTCATAAAATTTGCTTTTAACCAGAGAGAATGCACAATTAATTATAGATTTCTGGAAAACAAAAATAGTTGATGCTTGAACATGGTTTTGATAAAACAGCAGCTTATATGTATTAGTGATTTTTCTGGCAGTAGAAAATGCAGGTACTGCACAAGAATCAAGCTTTGGGAGAAGTAGAAATATGTAGAGAGAAATTTCTCTACAAAATAACATATTAAATGTTAGGTAAGAGTGACTAACATGTTTATACTCAGTGCCTCTTTCCATGCAGTCTAAGAGAAAAGAAAATATCTATATTTGCAAAATATTATCATGCTCTTGCTGTTGTCTTTCTTGTGGAAAATGCACTTTTTATTGCAGTTCTGATGGTGCCCAAATTGATACCATGAAAGAATAATAGTTTTCTGAACTAGGAAGTCGCAGCAACTTGTCTTCTATGAGTAGGTTAGCATCTGTCGACCTTGGTAAAACTTCCTATCTGTCCATGCAGCAGTGCATGTAAAACAGAGTGCTCTCCAGACTCACTGAGCACATCCAGGGCTATAAAACAAAGCAGAAGGTGGGAAAGTAATAAGAAACAAGACTGAGTAAACAAAAAGAAATGCCTCTGGATTAACTCTTAGCCACTGCTTAAAAAAAAAGATAAAACCTCAAATAATTTTTACTCTGTGCTCTGCCTTGAAGTGATGCAGATCAAACTGTTCTGCAGCTTCATTCATCATCATTCTGAATCTGCAAATGCCCTGTAAATAAAGTGTACATGGCATAAAGGATTGATCTATTGCCTGCTTTAGCAAACTGCTCTGTTTCCTTTTATGGACTCTGTGCTGTGCTTGCTAGTTGCCAGATCTGCAGCCTTGAGTTTAACCTCTCCCTTTGCATTATGTGATGTCTTGAACATCAGTTCAATTCACTGAGGCTGAGATGAGAAGCAAGAGGCTGGTCCGTAAGCAAAAAATTTAGAACATTAAGTCCTTTGCTCAGAATCTGTAATGGACCAGGGTGAAAATATGTCTTTGAATCATTATTTGCACATTGACAAATGATATCCTCAGGGAAGATCTGTCACAAAACATTTCCTGTAGTAAGGATGCTAGCACCAGTCAGCTGCTGGTGAGAAAGCTGGTTGAAGGTAAGGATCTACCTGCAAGGACACCAAAACAGTTAGGAAAGCTACTTATTTCTACTCTGCTTTCTGTAGTCAATTTGAGTGTTTTCTATTCAAAAAGTTCAACTTAAAAGTTTTTTCCTAGATTAAACCTGGCCTTTTTTAGTGTGAAGGGTTTCCACTCTTCTTTGTGGAATCCAGGAACATCCACTTCACAGCTCTGGGTTCCCTCATGAGTATATTACAAGCTCAAGGAAAGGGCCATTTGTCTAACTAAGTAAACAAGGAAAGATGCTTTGCAATACTCATCTGTACAGTTTAGGTTAGAGACACATTCCTTTTTGATGCCAGTAATAAAGAAAAAAAGAGGTAATGTGAATCTGGAGATTCTCTATGAATATGTGTGTCATTCATTAAGCTATAATTAAGATATGTAGAGTCTCTTTTGGAGTATTTGAACCTCTGTATTTGCGTAAAGTTCATAACATATTGCTAACAGCAGAAGTTATATCTAACATCAGTGCTCTGTTGTACACACAAAAGCCCAAAAGAGAGAAAAATGTGTGAGGCAGTCCCAAACATGTAAGGTCTCCAACCATATTTGAAAGAATATTGAAAATTGAACAGGTAACTGAGCTAGTCTAGGATACAAACATTTTGCCTTTCTCAGTTTCTTTTTCTGGTGTGTGACATGAGAAGCTAAATTTCCTTTTCGTAAAGTCAAAATGTATTGGTGCCCAAGGTAAATGTGAGTATCCAAGAGAGTGGTCTTAATTTGATAAAAGTGCCTTTGGGAAAGTTAAAGGTGGTGGATTTTTGTCTTGGGTAACTTGAAAACAGCTACATGTGGGACCAAGTATCTAGCTAGAATATAACCAAAAAGACAAGGAGCGAGGTTTAAATTTAAGCATCCCCACATGTTCCTTCTGCAGTCAGGCAGTGCTATCTATTCAGACTTTCAGGAAAAGATACAGAAGAGGAAGAGAGATTTACTTTGACTTCAAAAATAGCATGCAGATATCTTCTAATGATTATAAACTGTCCTCCTCAAAGCCATGTTGTGGTACCACTGCCTGACCTTATCTTGCCTAATCTTTCATATTTTTTAGCGTTAGCCATAAATATTTTAATTGATTTACCAAGATATTACCATTATACACTGTTGTTCTCCCTTCATTGCTATGCATCAGACCTTTGTTAGTAACTTTTATTGCCCAGATATAAAATTTTGACATATTTAATATAAGAAAACAGCAACAAAACATAGGAGACAGTACATATTGTAGCAGCTGGCCTGGAGAGAGGAAAAGCTGTGGTAATCAAGGTACACAAATGCTCTATGAATAAAACATTTTTGTCTTCTTTTATATTGTACTGGCATATTATTTCCCATATATTAGAAAAGTTTGGAGTTAAAGCAGGTTAGAATGGAGCTTCAAAGGGGACTGTACTACTTGTTTATGAAAAAGTCTGCCTTAGTTTCTACACATAGAGCCCATCTGTCTTGCAAAAAATTCCCTGTCAGTATCTTTCAGTGAGATGATAGCTGACTAATGTGTGACTGCATCCCAGCCCTTGCTCCACAACAGTATAAACATTTTGCAGCATGCAGTATCAGTTGATCTATCCTCTGAATGAGGTGAGATGGGAGTTTGGGGATAGTGGAGTTGGAATCTCTGTTGATCCTGTCCTCTGGAGTTTATTAATTGCTAGTATAGTCTGTATAAGCAAGAAGAATAATTTATTTCCAGAGATCTTCTGTTGTTTGATGCTACAAGTTGTTGTTGTCCCTTGCTACAAGTCCTGACACTTGAAGGTTCAAGTTGGTCCTAAGGACACTAAGCAATCATCAATTCTTGGTTACAGTCCTAATTGTCTTAGGGACAAGCTGTCATAACTGATGTTTTTGTGGCCCTTCATTCAGATCCCCTAATGTGAACCTCCAGCCTCCATGTGTATTCAACCTTAGGGTATTAAATGTGCAATGATAAAGTATGTTTTATTGCCTTGTTACAGAAGCACAAAATTTGGGGTTATTTCACCTCTTTTACACTGTATTTACTGTTCTGTAAGCATAATGCTATTGAAGAACATCAAGATTGTCCTAGGACAAGTGAAATTTTAAAGCTGCAGACTGCAAGAGGTCCCTTAAAAATCAATAGATATAAATACCATGTCTTCCTTATAAATAGAATTCCTAGGCCATTGTATTACATAGAACAGAATCCCTAAGGCAATTTCACTCTTCACAGCAATCTTTTCCCATTGATTTCTTCTTGCATTCTTCTTCCATGGCTAAGGAAGCACATGTCAAAGGCAATTGCAGCCTATTTGTAGAATTAATAATTCTCTGCCTTTTCAGAAAGCTTAATAAAATAAAGGACACTCTAAAATAGCTACATGAGAAGTATAATACATATTGCTGTTTTTGCAAAGCTCTTTTTTTGTGGTTCATTATCTTCTGTTCATGCATTTCATAGCATACGTGTTACATCTTCCGTGATTCCTTTGTTAAGCAATATAATATGCATGTAGGCAAACCTTGAATTATTGAGAAAAATATTTTGTTTTGAAGGAACAAATCTGAATTATAAAAATTCCAAACAGCAAGTTCCCATTCACTTAATTCCTCTATTTTGATAATTCAAATGATGATTTTGTTAGCAGTGTGTGTCATTCTAAACTTCTGGAGCAAGGTTGTTTATTTTAGGGATTTATATATATGTTGGAGTGCTCTGTGAGTGCACATATATGCCCTCTGGAACCTAAACTAGCTTGCATATACCATGTCAGAACTATTTCATGTATATAAAGGTTTATAATAGTTTATGAGTACCCCAATCTAGAAGAAAATGCAGTGTCCACATCTGGCGGTTGTCTTTTGTTGTAAAGTTCAGTGCTAATACAATGTATTGTCATCATCAGCATGTACTCTTTGCAATTTCTATCCCTCTTTCGTTGGTTTTGTCACATTTTTCCATCTTTATTTCCTGATCAAAATGTTTGAAAGTCTTACTAACCTAAAAGACTTTATTTTCTAACAGAGTTGTAGGTATAAAAGTTGGGTCCAAGCCATGTGTTTTCTTCTCCATTAACTGTACCAGGAAAGTCTTGAATGTATGTAAAGAGAAAGTAGGCACCCTTAAAGTACTTAAAGTTATGAAGATAGCCAAGATGAGTAGTGGTAATTCAAGACTATTCAAGATACTTGCACTGAAAAAAATATTTTTTTGTTTTATAATCAGATATATAACAGGTCATCAGTGAAGAAGGGCTGTGTGCACAATGGTCTGATTTTTTGTCTCAGTTTTGAAATGGGAATGAAAGTTGCAGCAGGAGCAGAAATAGAAAGCTCACAGGTTTTGAAAAACATAGGAATAATTCAGAAAAGACAAGACCTTGAGATCTTTATGTCATTTGCCAAACACTAAAATGGAACCAGGAGATCTCTGCTATCTAGTACCCATAGGAAAATTGAAGGGTTGCTCTGGTTGCTGCAGTTCAGATATCTTCCCTTGTTCCATATTTCATTAAATTTTTGCTTTTGAGAAAATTTGCCAGAAGGGCATTACCATGGCTAAGGTATTGGCTGAAGATACTGCTGAGACTCAGAAACTAGCTCACAGCAGGAGAGTTTCATAATATTGTATAGGGAGTTTTTTCAAGAGGAATGAAAACGAGACCGACATTTTCTATTATTGCTAAATGCTGAGTTGCTAGCACTGCACCACAAGCTCTAAGTAGTAATCATGTATTGCTGTCTTCAATTGAGTGGCTACTCTAGCCTTTAGAAAGTGGAATTCCATCTTGTTGACACATTATGCTTCAGTAGCTAAGCAAGTTGTTTCATTGCTAATATATGACAGGCTTTCGCAGGCTGACCAAAATTCTTTTTGCATTTGTAGTTTTTCTTCTAATAATGTTTTATACAGTTTAAAATGAACTGTAAAAACATGGGACTTTTTAGAGATGTGGTAGAATGTTGATGTTTTAATAACTGTTTACCCCAGACTAGAACTGCACAACTAACAAGCTATGTAACACTGTCAGGGTGCATTATTTGCATTGCCCATAGCTTGCTGTGCTGCAATTCATTGATCTGGTGACTGGTATGAAACTCAGGAGTGATTGGCTAAAGCAATGCAGAGAATGTCTCCATTATTGATAACATGGATCACATTAGTTCATAGGACTAGAAAAGGCAAAACAAATACTTTTACACAGAGAACAAATCAATTACTCGTGCTTGGTTCAAAGGCAGAGGAATAACTGCTTTCTCCTTTACATCCCAAATCCCTGAGAGCTAGCTAGTAAAATAAAGTTGGAAAACAACACCAGAGTCTCTTCACCTCTAACTGAGCTAGAACTGAAACTTCATGTTTTGTCTGCTAAATGTCAGGAATATTATGGGATGTATCATATTATGTGATCAAATTCTCTATCTTTTAATTTATGTAGGGTATAGCTTTTCCTTTTTTTTCTGCATCATGCAGGCATCTGGAAAATATCTGTTGTACATGCACATTGCAGATTTTGTACTGAATGTGCTGTGTCTTCATTTTAGTATCCTGTGTCTTACCTAGCAGTTCACCATTTAAAATGTGTCATATGTGTTCTGAGAAAGAAGGAGCAGGGAGGCAGACAAAAGAGGCAGTTACATGATAAAGGGATGGGGACTGTTGGTCTTTGAAATCCAGCATAACACTGATAGCAGAACAATGCTGTATTTCAGTCAAGGAAATTGTATTCGAGAAAAATAGGATAAAATAAAGTTCTTGCTTATAAAGAGAAGTCAAAACTGGACAGATGGACCTAAGAACTAGAGAGGTTAAAACTAGTCCCTGTGGATATAAACTGGCTCAGGCTGGGATTTATAAACCAATGTTTGGCAGAAGATAAATGGTCCCAATTTTACTAATTTGTCCAAAATAGGAATGAGCTAAAGTATCAAGACATGTTTTAAATTGAGATAAAATAGGAGTTGGGTTTAAAACCACATTAGTAGTTGATTTTAGCATTTATCTACTAAATATTAGTCCTTGTAAACTGCTAGGCTGAACAGTCCCCTGGAACGTTGCTAGGGATTTTCATATTAGAGATACTAAATACTCAACTTTGTCACTTGTTCAATATCCAGATTCCAGAACTGAACCTACCTGGGCTTCAAATTTCTTCACCTGTGGAAAGAGAGCAACCCTTTTCAGTAGGTGAAATGTAAAAATGTAAAGATTTAAAATATCCACAGCTTACTGTAAATTGCTTTTAACATAGACTTGGAAAAACAGCTCTGAAAAAAACCCACCACTGATTGGCTGTGAATCTTTTTCTTAGGTACCCACTGCATATATCATACTCTGATGGTCAGGTCAGGATTAAATTGACCACCATATTTGAAGGAGAAGTCAACATTTTTTTCTCAGGTCTCATTGATAGGGACTTGACATTCTCTGCCAAAGCTGGTGGATGAGGTACATATCTCCAGGAAACTGGGGTGCAGTTTGCACCTAGAAATTCCTTGTTATTTTATGAGCCTCAGGCTTTGATGACATCTTGTCTATTTTGGTCTATGCCTGAGGTACACTACAGCTTAGTCTCTTCACAACTGAAGTGCTCTTGTCTAATTAAAATAATTGGGCTCCATGTAGCAGTATCTGGGTGATATTTAATGGCTTATGATGCTCAGGAGATTATATTAGATGAACTCATAACTCTGCCAAGCTTCAAATATAATGGAAGATTATGACTGGAGAAGACTTTGGAACTACTTTTTTCTTACTACCTCTCTCCTCTTCAACAAAGTGCTTAGAAGTATGTCTAAAAGTCAGGGGACATTTTATCATGTGGCCCCTCTGGAAAGGCATGGAGTGCAGCAATGAGAGAGAAGGAGAAATAAACTGTTTATAGGAATCTCCAGTAATTCTGCATGTATGAGAAACTGAGCTCTGTCTTATTACTTCATATTCCACTGAAATATAGAGTAAGATTATTCTCCCTTTTATGACAGAGAGCAACACTTTGTACATGATGGAAAAGTCTAGCAATTTTAAACCAACCTGTATCTCCTTCAGTTAATGGATTAAAAAATTCTGGCTGTAACAGTCTGTCCTGGACAACAAGAGGTGCCTGATCTTTCCTGCTTTTACAGTTCATCTACTGCCTTCAGTTTTATAACTGATAAGACAAATACAACTGAATTTGTAAATTAGCAGAACTAGGGTATAATGGAAGGTTTGGTATGAATAAACAGAACTGTCACTCAGTGACTGGAGGCAGAACAATAATGCAATCAGCAGAGGATGTGCTGCTTGAGAATGGCAGCCACTAAGGGCAGGATTCTAATTGTGTAAGAGGCTTATTTGAGCAGCCTTCTAAAACTTTCTGTATTTGAACAGGAAATAGAAATACAGGCTGAATAGAGAAAATCACAAATGAAAAGGAAAATAAATATGAATCAAAGTAAGCCTATTTATTGCCTTTCACATGAAGTTTCATATGAAGGCCTCCTGAGGCACTTCAGATTGTATTATTGCATTATTGTAAAATGTAAGAGCTGCTTAATCAATGAGAAATGATGGAGTAAAAAGATAGGACCAGAACAATAAGATTTTAGATTAGAATGAATGTATTGACTGGCATTTGTATCTTATCCAGGGAAAAAAAAATCAAGTTCTGTATGCTAAAGAAAAAATGTCCTCATTATGTGGCTGATATAATTCTGGTCAGGTGTCAAACTTGAAAGTAAATCACAAGGCTCATAAAGTGAGCAGCTGACATCTCAGAAAGCATTGCTTTCTATGGCTTTTGTGTAGCTTCTTGTCTTCATGGCATCAGATGTCATAATAATAAAGTGCAAGAGAGTTTTGGGGATTAAGTCTATTTTGTGTAAGTTAAAATACAGAAAGCAGTGGTTTGTGTCAGTTTGGAACTTAACAAGTAATGGAAGTTTTCTTTACTAAAAGGAGTACCCCAATTAAAAATGTTTGCAAGTTTTTATATTTATCCATTAGCTGAAATGCCCAAAGAGTTTCTTTCTCAGCTTTACCTTGACTCTGAAATACATAAGATCTCTGTTTGTCAGCCAGGCTCTTGGTCTGTTCTTTCAGGGCTACAACACCATTTTCCATGTAAAGGGCTTAAGATGATTACTTACTGAGATTGTGAAGCAATTTTGCTAATAAAGAAAATGGTACAAAATGCAGAACTCAAGCATCCTGTAGGCAGGAGCTATAGAAAAGCTAGGGGCAGTGTGCATCAACACTTCCATGAAGAATGTCTTTCTGGTGAAGCTAGACAAGAAGCTGCCTCCAGCTTTCCCAGTGCTCCTTTTGGGCTACAGGGCCTATTTAGAGCCTTCAGAAACCTGTTTGCAATGACAGCAGTGTGTCTGTGGAATGAAGCAAAGTGATTGCTTGTCTTTTCACCAGTGCAAGAGCAGTGTGGGGTTTTTTTTTAATCACACATGTTGCATTATTTCCATATGCTGTATAGAACTCGGATTGACTGGGCACTCTGGAATTAATTTCTTTGGGCTACACTTCTTGAAAAATAGGGGGGGAACTACTAAATGTAGTTTTCTTACAGAACATAAACACCTTTTAAAATAATAAGTAGGATAGAGTTATTATGAGATCAACTTTCCTCATCACTACTACTTCAGTAAGTTATTTAACAATAATGTCACGTGCAGAAATTTATTATTTCAAAACTATTTCAAAGAGATCTCAGAGCCACTATTCCACAATCAAAGCTGATTTTGAAGTGCCAAAACAAAGCTGATTTTCAATTATCAGTGTCCAAATAAAGCATCTGAAAAATGTCTTGATTGGTGCAGAACTATCTTTTAATGTTGGATAACTCAAAACAAATAGATGATGCTTATGAAGCTTCAAAAAAAATCCACTTCTAACAAAGCATAATACTGAAGGAGAATATCCAAAAAAAGGTATAAGCTTGTGAAAGTGAGTTTAGAATAGAATTTGCATCTCAACCTTAACAGTGATTTTAAGGTTACTAATCTATAATAGAGGGAGGAAAGAAAATGTTGCAAAGTCAAGGACAAACTATTAAAATAAAATAAAAATATGCCTTACATAGTAAACTAATAATATTCTTAATGGAAAGCAAGGACACAGATTTGGAGAACAATGGCCAAGTATAATTCCATGGGAAATAAAAGAAAACCAGAATGGAATATGTGCTCATAAAATCATTATAAGGAAGAAGAAAAGGAAAAATTCTGATAAGGATAATATAATATATCTGTGAATAGAAGCCTTGACTAAGGGCAGAAAATCATGGGTAGATAACCAAGACTTCATTTTATCCCTATATTTCTCAAAAGTTAAATCATTCATACTACTCAATTACATTTTTTTTTCCAAAAGCTCTCACATTAAATTGAGTGACAATCACTACTAGGATAGAAAATCTATTCCACTGACACTTAAAAGACATAAGTGAAGAGATAAGCACTAAGGTTTGAAAGTATAGGTAGCTCACTTCTTCAGACTAAATGATCAGTAAAATAGGCTGGTTAAGTTGGGCGTTGTTTTCATTAAGGAATATCAAATAGCACAGTATGTTTTGTACTTATCTCTGTCATTTTCTCTTATATGCTAGTGAAAATGCTCACATATATAATACCAAGTAATGACAATAATAAATCTCTTATGCACACCTGAAATAGTGATAATAAAAAAGATAGACTTTTAGGTCACCAATCTAAAGCTAGTGCTTAGCATGAAATATAATCTGCAAATATAAATAGGCATGGGCATGTTCTACAACTTTATGATACATAAAGCAAGCTTGACAAAACTTTAATTTCTACTTACTTTTCCCTTCAAACTGAAATGAATATATATTTTATTATTTTGTTTAGGGAACCTCATGTATTTAAATCTGCGTTTTAAATTTTCTTAATCTTTATGGTAAGGATATTCTTATATGGAGAGGTGTTCTGAAAAAGTAGTTGAATATGGCTGTTGTTTGTATTGTTGGTTGTATCGCTGTTGATTAGAACCTACCAAATTTCCTGTACATACCAAATCTACTATCTACAGTTACCATAGTTTAGAATCCTTTACACCAGCTTTTTCTGGGCATGTAGTAATTATGTAGTTAAAGGGAAAGTATTTCTGATTTGGAGATGGAGAAAAAATGTAGCTGCCAAACAGTAGCATTGCTCCAAGCTAGTAACTCACCATATCTTCCTATCAGAGGAGTGAAAACAGCTGGTAATTGGTGAGTTAAATAAATCAAAGAGGAAATAAACTTAGCAATAAATGTACAATACAATAATAGCTTTTATGTGCTGCTGTGGTTCTCACCAGTGGTGTTTTCATAATATGCATCACAAGCTTTCACTGTTCAGGGAAACACATTAGTGGTTTTGTATTGTTTTTATTATAAGCCATGCAAAATAGTGTTTGTCCCAGTGGGATGTGACATTAATTATTAGCAAAAGATCTCTTACATTATTTCAGTCAACAGAGAAGGAACAGTTCAATCTTTTTTTCAGAGTGCGACATAACTATTCAAAACTGCATTAAAAAACATTTAACCCATGCAGAGTATTCCTGCTGAAGGGATGACTCATGGCAGAAATAAATAGCCCTACTAATATTGGCAAACAGTTTGTGCTTGCAAAAATGTTATCAATGTAATTCGAACATATTCTCCTTCATTATGTTTCAGGAAAAAAAAAACAACAAAAACCAAACACAAAACAACAAAAAAATCACCACAATTTAAATTATTTATATGGATGGCCAGTGATAAACTCCTGTAATAAAAAAGTTATGAATCTTAGAATACCAGGATGGAAGAGACTTCAAGTGTATTCTGGTCCAACCTTTCTTGGCAAAAGCAAGGTCTAGATAAGATGGGCAGCACCCTGTCCAGCCAAGTGTTGAGTGTTGAATGTTGAAGAATACACTGCTCCCTGGGGGAGATTATTCCAATGGCTGATTGTCCTTGTGATAAATTTTCCACTTGTGTCTAATCAGAATCTCCCCAGGAGTCATTTGTACCCATTACCCCTTGTCTTTTTCGTGTGACACCTTGTTAAAAGAAAGTCATCTTCTTTATAGCCTGGAACATGTAATCCTGGAAAAACTCCTTTGTGTACTGGAACATGGTGGCAAAGTCTTCCCTAAGTCTTCTTTTCTCAAGTCTGAATAAACCCATTTCTCTCAGTCTGTCCTCATCTGACAGCTTTCCAGACCTTTGATCATCTTTGGAGCCAATCTCTGGACCCTCTCCAGCCTGTCCACAACTTCTTCTATAGCAGGGACCAAAATGGAGCACAGTATTCCAGGTATGGCCTGACAAGTGCTGAATAGAGCAGGATAATGGCTTCTTTATCTCTGCTGCTGATGCCCTTGTTAATGCAACCCATCATCCTAGTGGCTTTCTTTGCCACAGCAGTAGGTTGTTCACTCACATTGAGCTTGCTGCCCACCAGGATCCCCAGGTCCCTTTCCACAGAGCTGCTCTGTAGCCAGGTAGATCCCACTCAGTCAACAGTGCAGTACTATAAAAAATGTCAAATGCTGGACTGGGGTGTATAAATCACAGTAATTACTTCTTCTAATAAAAATTAATTATTTTTTAAATTAATAAAAATATAAATATATATTAAAAAAAAACAAAAGATACCAGCTTAAATGCACAATGAGGAAACTGAACAATGGACCTATTTTGCTTTCTGATGTTATGATTCAGTTAAAGAAGGAAGTTGACCTTTTTAAAAATGCTTTTTGTCCAAAGGGTCTTTTTTCCACCCTTTTCCCAGTCCACTTGGCTTTGAAGATGTGAGATGTGCCATTAACAACTTTCTCCCTATCTGCTTGCCTGTCTGCTCATTCCAATCCATATCAGAGGTTGCTCTAAAAATTGAGTCCCAAGTAACAGTTGAAACATAAAATCTATTAAATGCAGTATTGCAGAATATTTATATGCTGTCAACAACTAACATACATAAACCTAAGGGGTATTCGTATCCCCAGTGACTTTCTAAATACTGCTTTACAGAAAGTCCTATCTCAGAGTGACATTAGTCCTTTCTCCTCTCTTGTGAGTTCCTTCTGCCAGAATTTGATTAGATAATCTCTTTTCTTCAAATAGGCAGCTGCTTGTGAACTGACACTGCTGATACTTCATGATGACACAGAATAAACTAGCCACCGTGTCATAAAATCACAGTGGACATTTGATGAGGAAAGAAACATTCAACTTAACCTTTAAAAAAGGAATCTGTCTAGTTCCTGCAGTGCATGATTTCAGAACTCACAAAAGTTTGAGCCATCTCCCAGCTGTTTGAACAGACTAGAAATAACACAGGAAAGTCTACACTGTAATTGGGCCCATTCTGCAATTGATTTCATTTAAAATTTTCATAGATGTTATGGAATTTGAGGCATTTTATTGTATAAAAGGAAGGAAATTTTCCAGCTGCCTCCTTATACAGCACTAATATTAGAATAAAATATAATTAAGAAGTGTTCCAGTCACTAAGTCCTTCACCTGGTTGGTTTTTAATTTTCTGTTAGCAAAGATCATGGCCCAGAAATCTCACAATAATTTTATTGTATTTTGTCATAAATATGCATTCAAGTGGGGAAAAAAAAATCACCATCACCAAGATCCAGAAAGCTTTGTATGGATACTAGTTTTTCAGTGCTTTTTTTCTCTTCTTTGGACCAACATACTGCTTATATGAGTCTTGCTCAGACATTCTTTTTCAATACCTTTTTGTACTGCTACAATTCTATCATTTGACATGTGGCTTCACACTCTCCCCCCTTCCTTACCAAATTCTATAAAACCCACATTTGAACTAAAGCCTTCAGAGCTGTTATCAAGCAAGTGAAGAAGATTTTCAGCCATTTATTCTCAGGTATTTTCAACTAACTCTGCTTCAAAACAGAAAAAGACCCTCATATTTTTTGGGTGAAATTTCCTATTTATCTTAAATCTCCTGAGTACAGTTTGACCATATTTTATATTGATTCTTCAGCACTTAGCTATTCATGCAGCATTTGTATTTCTTGTGTGTATGTGTTCTTTTACCTTTCTTTGTATATGGCTTATTTTCTCCCTTTGTGCAATCCTCTCAAATGGAGCAGTTACCTCAAGTAGTATTATTACTGTTTTTAAATAACCCTGTTCTTGCTGCATGAATTTGTTGAAGACATTTTTCACAGAGTCCCCATTTTATCTCTTTATTGAGATTTTCCTGTGATTTTTACACAGAGAACAATGCATGGATATACACAATACAGTGAGAGATTTTGGAACATTAGCAGGCAGCAGAGGAGTCCTATTCTTGTAAAGGCTCTCCTGTAGTCAAATGTGTCTTCTCTGGCATTTTACTTTGTGATATTTTTATTCTGTAAATAGTACAATCCATTTCATAGACCTTCATTTTATTTTAGTATTCTTTATACAGTTGTAATGATACTTTGGCATTAATTTTTTTCATGTATTCCTGCTTTTCACACTTCAGTTGCAAACCTTGGCATTAATTTTTTTCATGTGTTCCTGCTTTTCACACTTCAGTTGCAAACCTTGCTTTTTGAATATGCTGAGACAATGAGTAAGGAAAGGTTTCTAGGAGTGAAATACTGCTCATAGCTGTTTCCTTGTCATGTGGAGCTCTTTTAAAATAGTCACCCAAACCAGATAAAACAATTGAAAATCAAGTTGAATATAACACCTATACTATACCTATGAACAGTTGATGGAAATGGCACAGAAATATTTAAGAGTATCAAGAAACCTTTACTGGTGCAAGTGCAGCTAATCTTTTGTTATAATCTAGAAGTGTATTTAGGAATTTAATTTTGGCCTGGATTCATGCACTTTACTATATCTAAAATGTATATTAAAGCATGTATTTTTCTCAAGCATCTGAAAAGACTTATTTTTGATTCCCAAGTAACAGTTGTGTGCCTTGCAAGCAACATCCCTAGAAATACAAACCTAGCTTCTGAACAGAAATATTAATTTTTAACAAAATTGTCAGATTATGATTATTTCTGATATAGTAGTTGTGACTGGTATTTAAACTTTGATCATCAGGCAGAAGGCAAAAGCTAATGGGAATCTTAACCAGGAGTTTCCTTTTGACTTAATGTCACTTTTGGCATTAGCTATTTTCATTTTTCCAGTAGTCTACTTTGTTTAATAGTTTAATCAAGTCACAGTTGCTCTGAGATTTTAATAATGGTAAGACCTCCTTGCATGCAATGCTGTTTTCACTCAGGTGGGAAAAAGTGTTTTCTAGAGAATTATTAGCTCTTCTTTAGCCTTTTTTAGATTTGATCTCTTGTGACTAGTCTTGGAAAGCTTTTTTCCTTTGTACTTTTTGAAACTCGAAAACATCACAGAGTGATGAAAAATTAGAATGGACAGTTAAAAAGACAGAGATTCATCTTTCTAGCTTGCTCTTTGATTAAAACTAATAAGTTTTATAAAGTAACAAAGGCTACTCTTTCTGATCATGACAGGTACAGACAGACAAGCAGGTATGTTATCTGGTTCAGTTGTACCATCATGTAAGAGAGTTTAATTGTAGCTGTCATGTCATTAGAATTTGTACTGCATTGTTTAGCACTTGACTGTGGATCAAGGAATTGAAAATAGTGACCAATTAAGTGATATGTCAATAAGATTAAAGAAGAGGGATGGACTAACATCATGTTACCATTCTGTTCATGTGTATACAAGCAAGCTCTGTAAACAGCTACAAAGAATGGCACAAGATCATTCCAGTAAATTGCTATCCCTCAAATTTACAATTTTCAGTTTTCATTATTATAAACACTTTGAAAATATTACTTCAGATGTTTCTTGGTTTACATTTTTCAATCTGGGTTTGTCAGCAGTTTTTTTCTGATTATTTTTTTCTGATGTCTTGACTTCTTTCCCCAGATAACTAGAGTTAGTGAGGACCAGTTTGATTTTTTTTCTCAGAGAGCTGTTCATTCCATGTACTTTGAAGCAACGGGGGAAAAAAAAACCTGGCAGCAGAAAGAACTGTGTGTTGTTTGCTGTCACAGATACTGTCATTTGGAATGTGTAGATTAGTTGAGATTGAGGAAAACGGTAGTTTCTGCTCATCCCAAAATGTTTTAACAAGCAACTGAGTAGTTTTCTTACACAAAAAGACAATTTCAAGATGAGCTGAGCAGAGTTCAGAGGAGCTGAAACAAACAGTGAATGTCTAGACATTTCCTCTCCAAGAAGGCTGCTTGTTAAATTTCGTAGCATAATTTCACAGGTGGTTAACTGTGTGAGTTCTAGTATTTGGATGGCATCTTTTTATTACTCTCATAATCTTAGTAATGCTTGGGGGTTTTAGGGAAACTTCCAAACAATCTCTGCTTCCGCAGACTTGTATTCTTCACTCTACCCAGGAATGAAGTTATAGAGCATTGAATGACACCATCTGACTAACACGTGACCCAGAAACAGCTTCCAGCAGCCAAGACACTAGTGAAATTAGTGAATCCCTTATTGGCATCACACTTAACAATTATCTACATCCTCTTTTCTTATCAGATGGTGCAACAGCTCCCTTGCTTTCAGTGGCTGGGTGTGCAATGGGTTTGCAATGTGTTGAACCCCAAAGCATTCAGTGTTCTATTTCCTTGTAATTTGCATAAGAAAATTCAGAGGGCAATAGGAGGTTGTAGTCAAAAGGGCCCCCTGTCCACTTGCACTCCTGAAAAAAAGTGTTTGTCCCCCAGCTGTAGCTGCTGCTTTCAGAGTAGTAGTTACCCAGACATGATATAGTTGCTTCTGCAAGTTGCCAACTGCAAATCAACCAACGCTGCTATTTCTGTTCATACTCTCTTTACATGGTGTGAAGATTAACTAGGTCCCCTGAAGACAGAGGACAAGATTTGCCCTCAGCACACCTGTGAAACCCTATGGGTTCTTAGGAAAGTTGAAGTCATCTATCTAGTGTTGGCCATATCTCTCTCTGGAAACCCTCTAATATCTTCCTGATATTGATTAGATGTCTGGACATATAGTAACTCCACACTTGTACCAAGGGGTGCATGCTGTCATGCACCTTCTTAGCAGGAGATTGTACTGAAGAGTGCACTGCAGAAATAAAAGCACAACTACTGAACACAACATTCCCTATCAAAAAGTAAATATCAAACGCTTCTGTGGCCTTCCTGTTACTTAGCACTCTTTTGGTTTTATGCTAGACAGAAATTCACCTCCACCTGAAAGTGAAATTCCTGCCACCTAGTGTTATTCCTGTTTCCTCAAGAGTTTTTCTTTTCTTTCCCTGCAAATTTTGCTGCAGCCCTTTAGAGAAATGAAAGGCCTTTGAATTGAAACTGATGCTCCTCGACAGTACAATGCTGTTGTCATCTATGCATTTACATTTTCCATTCTCCTTGGCTTGGCTATTTACTAGAAATACCAGCTTTCTATAGCCTTAAGACAGAAAGAATGTCTTATGCTGTGTACTTCTAGAAGCTGTTGCAATGCCCTGTAGGGCATCCTAACCGTTGTCCTAAATTGAGATGACAGTGTTGCTCATATTAAATTGCCTTCTTGCTTGGCTTGGCATGCTGGGATCCATATCTATTAATGCAGGAGTGTCCAAATGTCCTGCTAGGAAAGCAATTTGTTCCTCAGTAGGGTGTCAGGGAAGCAGCTGGTCTAAGAAACTATCAGAGGTGATGTTAGGGGCAAGTTGTGTTTTTCTTGATTTAATGGAAATTTCTACTGATCCATCTTCTTGCTCATCCCTACCACTTGTCAACAGGGTAGCACATATCCATCTCCAGCCATCTTCTAGCCCTCCTGACAAGCCTGTCATATCTCTCTTGTGAAGAGACAGACTTTCACACAGCCTGAGTCTCATAATAGACACTTCAACAACAGAAAACATGTTATTAATGGATTTTTTTAAAAAAACTGCCCTACAGAGACACAATTTCAGAACATTTTCTCTAAGTATGAGTTTTTAAGCCTCCACTTTGAGAGACTCTCGCAAACTGAAGTTTATTTTTGTCCCTCTTCTCCTCTTTTTGCACACATAGCAGAAAGTACTTCTAACCCCTGGAGTAACTGTTGTCAATTTGTCTTTTTTTCCATTTATATTCTGGTTTAGATTTTAAGTCATCTAAAGAAGGAGACGTGAAGTTTCAGAGTCTCATTCAATGTCCTATTAATGTTGATGTATATTAGCTGCTGCTTGAGAGACTTATTATGGGGGTGTATACATTTATGAAGCTAGACTATGGTTATAGCAGAAATCCCTTTCTGGTGATTTTAAGGGGAGGTAGTGTACAAGTAGGGTGTGACATTCCATATTTTTATGGCTGTAATTATAATACAGATAAGTACAACATAAGGTGTATGATACTACTTGCTAATAAATTAAGATGCATGGATATTAAAGTGTACTTTTTAGTAAAGTCTGCCTGAAAAAATTAATGAGGGCTCCACATATTTTAATTATACCATCTATATTGGTTAAACTGTAGCAAACTACTTAGGGACTATGATGTTTATGCACATAATAAATCAGAAGTCCTCTCAACAACTTCTGGATTAAGCAGTATGTAAATGTAGAGCTAAACTCATTCTCTTTCTAAGATGCAACAAAATATTTTGAATTATAAATGTATTGAAATTCAGTAGAGAAAATAGCCCTATCCTTAGCTTTCTTAATTGTTTTTCAGTGCTTCCAAATATCCCTTAGGACTTTAAAAGCTGCATCATTTTCCAGAAAATAGCTGCTGATAAGTAGTTTTTCAATGTAAAATGAATTGCCAGATTTCAATCTGAATTAACCCCACCAGAATATGACAGGGATATGTCAACTATATTTTTCTTATTTCTTTAAACAGCCACTTACACTGTGTTTATTATAAAATACACCGGTGAAGCTAATAAATGCTTCCCATTTACTTCATTATTAATGTCATTCTGGAGGTATACTTTCTAACAGACTTTTGAAGTTCAAAGTTTTATCTTGCAGAGATGACACACAATTGAAAATTCAAATGCTCGTACAGACGTCTTACTTTTTTTTCCTGATATCAGTGATAAAGGTTTGCTTGATTTTACTTAGATTGTAGCTAATATCATAGGTATGGAAGTGTAATATACCATAGCCTGTAGTTCAGCAAATGGATAGTGTGGTAGGAAGATAGTGTGGTAGATAGGAAGCACCTTTATTTTGGCAAGGAAGAATGAAAAGTTAATTTACTATTTATTCCAATTAGATTGAGAAACTCTTTAAAAAGCACCACATAACCTCCCTACAGTCCTCTAGTACTATGTCATCATGTATTTTACCTGTAAAATTCATTTGTTGCATATGAATGACCATGGTGGTTATTTTTTTGAAACAATAAAGAAGTGTTTCATTTCTGCATAGAAAAATGGGCTTAAATGTTATATTTTTTATTTCTAAATGTTGAAACAGATAATTATAAGATTAGTTAGTTCCGTTTCTCAGGTAGATTTCATAGTAACACTTGTTTTAAAAATGTGTCACATTTTCCATAGTAGAGTCATTATAAAAATACCAACATTACCAAACATTTAATCTTCAGGTTGCTATATTTTTTAAAAGGCTGTTTCAGAGATTTATTGCTATGGATGTCATAAAAATGAGGGTTTGCCAGCATTAATACATTTACCTGCTGTCTCTTGAGGGAATCCTGCCATCTTCATGGTCAGGATCTAGGATTAATGTTTTGACAGGGCTTGATTTTAGATGTAGCTGAGTTACAGCTATCTACAAATTACTGTTTACAGGTAGCCCATTGGAGTTTTCCAAATACAGACAGACTGGTATTCCTTCTCTCTGCCTATAGGTATTATGATGAAATACTGTTGAATATAAAATTCAATCATTCCCAATTTTCATCTGTATTCTCCAGTGAGGAGTTTTCTTTGTGGTGTGTGTTTGTGTAATGCTTAGCACACTACGGTTTCTAACTCATAGAGTTGTGTTTAATGCATTAAGAAGCATTATATATTAT
>JANHGL010017455.1:0-10377 GCA_024611195.1 Ceyx melanurus
CCCCCCCCCCGGCTCAGCCCGCCTGGGCGGGGGTCGGGGCCGGCCTCTGGCGAACACGCCTTGTCTCCGTGGGCAGGAGGCCGGGGCTCGCCTCAGGACAACGATAAAAGTCCTACAAGCTTAATTTCCCAGAAAAAGGTTTCTCTGTTTTTCTTATTAGTTGGCAGTAATGGTCAAGCGTTGAGGTAGTTTTTTCCCTCCCCTTGATATGGTAATTGCAGAAATTAAACAACTTCTCAAACATTAAAGTTGTTTTTTTCTTTATGACGATTAATTCTTAAATACCCTTTTAAATTAAACTAATAGAAATACTAATGAGTTTCAGCAGAATTATTTAGCTAAATAATTTCCCTTCACATTTTACTACTAAGCTATCTTTAATGTAAAACTTGTCTGGTTTTGTACATTAGTAAACGGTATAAATATGCCTACTTAGTCAAGGGTGTTACTTAAAAAAAAAAAAATCCTTCTAATTAATCTATACTGTGAATTATTATGAAAGAAGCAAATGAGGTGTTCAGGGTGGCAAAAGCAAAACATTAATTGATAGGTCTGTGTTCTACTCCATGGAGCTAACTGTACTTTTTAGATGGTACCGTATGTCCCATGTTTATGCAGCTCCTAGCACAAGAGGGCTCCGGTCATTAGGAGTTCTGGGGACACTGAGTAATTACAGTAATTGCCAAATTAAAAGAACTACTGGTCTAACAAGGTACAAACTCAGTGGGCCCAGTTTTTAAATTCTGTTGTTGTGAATTACCACTGACCACCAGATGAATTTCATCCTCAGGTTTTGAGGACACGGGTACAGAATCCTCAGTATTTTGATAGTGGAAATGATATGCAGACATGCTAAAAAAAGTGCATCTGTTTTTAAAGATATGAGAGTCTCTGCCTGTTGGGTTTGCAGCATGTGGACATATTTAGATAGATGCACCGTAACCTGAGGATTATATTTATTTACAGTTAGATATGAAATCTTGCCTTATCCGTTCAGTCAGGAGGTACTTCTGAAATTTCAGGAATGGATTATCTGAAACTTTTTTTTTTTGGGGGGGAGGGGGGGGTTTGGGTTCCTCATTAAAAAAATAAAAGCAAATGTAGTAGATTAGGCCAAGGTGTTCTTTTCAGGTGAGTTTTTAAAAGTTACTACAATAATTTGTAAATATATTTAAGGTTACTGTGGCTTTCTGCTGTGCAAAGGTAGCAGTGCTATGGTACAAAGTCAGGGTGGCAGTACTTTTGTTGATAGACCAATACAATTTTTTAATGTTTTATAGGCTGCTGTGTTTGCATTCTTTTCCAATGCTATTAGTCATAGCATTTATATACATCCTTTCTGAGGTGGCATATTAAAACGTCATTGCTATGGATAAGAATAAAACTGAGCAGCACTTGTCCCAAAGCACAAATGTAGAGAGGACTTTTAATTGTATATCTAAGTCCAATTGTGTGGCAACAGTGCGGAACACTTCTTTACAGAGGCAGATTTTTAGATTCTCAAGTGACCAGATTGCCTCATATGTGAGATCTGTTTACAAACCTTCTTGTTACTATGAAGACAAAACAGAGAGCCATATGCATTCAGTCCTTGCTGAATAATGGTACATGTGTCTGCTTGAGTGTTTGGCAGTGTATGGTGTTTAGTTTCTGTGGTGGCACCCTACAAGGCCATTCTTTTTTGATTTTTAACTATTTGTAATACCGTTGGCTGGGCTCAGTTGTATGCATAAGCTTAAGACACTGGTCTCCACGTTTGTAACTAACCTGGAAATTTTTAAAGCAGAATACTTTTTTGTTGAGTGTTTTTCCAAACTTCTTTGTTTATTCATTTATTTAAGTGCTTGTTTTTAAAAGAATTAAGGTGAATTGAATTTACACAAAAGTGAAAGTAATGAGTACCATTGCACATGTCTCTCTCCTCATCATTTTCGAGTCATCAGCAGGGACAGTTCACTGTCATTACTTCTGAAATTTAACTGCATTGGGTAGGCAATGGGAATAGAGGATCTGCATGTCGGGCACAAGTGGTTTACTTCATGAAATACTGCAACACTTACCCATCTCAGAAAAAAACCCTTATTATTTAAGAGTATTACTGTGGTGTATACAAGTCAGAGTGGACAAGGCACAGTTACATGACTTGTATTGTGAAATATGGCAAGCTGTCTTTCAAATTTAAGTATAGTAGGGCTTTGTCATAAGCTGTGGTTGGTTATCTTGGTAATTGTCCATCCAGCTCTGGACGTAGAGCTTACTTAGCAAGTGCTGCTTCCATGTAGTTCTTACTTGATTCTGCATAAGAATTCCAGATAATATGCCAGAGTTGAGCACTAACCTTTTCTGCCTTAGGCCCTAACATAAATTAGGCCCAGAAAAAGTTGTTTGGTTTTTTTTTTTCATGCTGGTGGCCTTTGTATAGGGTAAAAAGAATGTTTTATCCATTTTACCTCAGTCACTGAGAAGAGGTGAATATGACAGTTAAATTACTGTTCCTCCTAGCAGGAGGAATACATAGTTTTTATTAGATCTGATGGGTTAAAATCTTCAGCAAGGGTTAATTGCTAATATTCGTGGGAGCTCCACAGAAGTGTTGAGTGCAGAGGTTGCATACCTTTCTTATTTGAAAAAGGTCTGATAAGTTATGAGGAAACCGCTTTAAAAATTCTTTTATTTAAAGAGGCAGGTTATTTTTTTCTTAACAGATTTCTTAATTTCTGAAGTAGTATGTTACAGATTAAATTAATGATTTTTTTTCCCTCTGTAATGTATGTGTTTTTTAAAAAAAGTTATTATTTATTTATTTTTTAAAAAAATCTTATTTTCCCTTCAATAGAAGGAACTATCTAGCAGTGCCTGAAAAAGTGAAGAAACAGCAAGGGGAAGTGTGAGCTAGATGGAAAATGGAGAATAGTGTTTTATTTACGTTGGAATCAGTCATTTTGGATGCTACATTTAATTAAAGTAGTACTGAGTTATCACAGAAGAATGAAAGCTTCAAGCTGGCTGTGACATTTTAATAGGAAACGTCAGCTTTGTACAGTTTTGCTTCTCTTTTGGGGACTTAAACTTTTTTATAAGCCCTTGCAACAACTTCTATTTCAGCAGGAAATACTAAAAAGCAATTAATTTGGGACATATTTTTCATTTTCAAGTAAAATTAGGACTTATAAAAGTGCTGGTCTGGCAGCCTGAGAGCAAAAATCTATTGTAAATGGAAGTGTTAGAAGTTTTTCCATGATAAAAAATTAGTGAGCCACTACTTGGACCTTAAGAAATCATCAGTGAATTTAAAGAATATGTTAGTCTCTGGAAACATGTAATTTTTATTATTTTGTTTTTAACTGAAATAGTGAGTGGGAGCACCACATGCCTCTTATTTTAACATTCTCAACTTTTGTTCATAAACCAGACTGTTGCCTTTATGTGGAACTACTCTTTTGTAGTAAGTTGCCCCTAGTCAGATTGATTCAGAGCCCTCTCTGACAAGGCTGTGAGCATGGCAAAGGGGTGAGAGGGTGTGAGTATGGGGAGGGGAAACGATCTGATGCAGTGTTCCCAAATCCCTCATGGGAAACAAGCAGAAGATGTACAAGTGTCACGTGCAACTTGCCTGTCAAATTAAAAGTCTCTTGCTTTTTCTTTTTTTTAATTGTCCTGTGATTAATTTCTCACCATCATTATGTGGTTTAAACATAAGGGTTTTTTCTTGCTCTGAGGAAGTTTTGTGGGTTCTGGATGCTTATTTTCATTTGTCTTTCAGGCATGACTTGTACATTTGCAAAACGGTCGCTCTCCGTTCTCCGTACGCCAGGGTAATGGCAGAGTGGGAACCACAACTCTTGGTGGTCACAACATTGCTCCTGTTTCCCTGTTGCCTTGTCCTGCCCTGGGCATGCTTCTATTACTGTTTCTTGCAACTGAATATTGCCTTTTACTTTTCCAAAGATTTATATATAAGTAAGCAAAAATGTATACGTGATTTGTTTGGGTTTTTTTTCCTGGACTGTCTGTGGATGGGCAGCTCAGGTCATACCTACCAAAAATGTAGCACTTAGCTGGTAGTGTTCTTAAAGTGCAACAGTTACCAAAATGGATTGATCTGATACAGATTCCCCCATGGTTACATTGATACAACTAGTTTGTATAATGATTTTTTTTTTTCAGTTTGTTTATACACATTCTACCTCTGTCAGTGTAGACTTTGTCTCAACAGAAACTTTTTTTTCCTGAAAATGACATAGAAACTGTAAATAACATAATAATATAGTTGTTAACAGGTTTATGGCCACTTTGTGTGCACATGACATTTGTTTTGTTGTACCTCAATTTGTGTTTAACAGAAAATGATTCTTTTGATTTTTCTTGTGATTAACAGTTCTGCCATTATATGTTTATAGAGTCAAATTCAACCCTAATATACAAAAATTTTCCTCCTGCACACAAAAAAATAATAATAAAAAAACCCCCTCTGTTCTTAAAAATGTACTTAAAGATTTTAAATAATGTACATTTTTAATAATAAACTGCTGAAGGTCTGGCTAAAACCTCCAATTTATGTAAGCTGCCAAAGGGGGGGGGCAAAAGGTGTACAGTATTTTTTGAAAGGTCTGCTTTAATTGCTGCTGTGTGCTGTGCCATAGACACTTTTGTGACATACAAACTCAAGGTTTGATTGCTGCTGAAAGTTTCTTTTTTACATAGTGGTTTACTGGAAATTCCATACAAAGGAAAATAGTTGGAAACTTTGCATGTTTCATTCAGTTTAATAGGAAAGTGAAAACTTGAGGAGCTAAAGGGAATTCAGAATGTCAGGTGACATTTTGAAGGTAACACAGTGAGGTAGAGTTTGTCTCTCTTTGTAAGGAAACTCTTCTGAAAAAACAAAGGAGGAAAAGCCTAGATTATTTTCTGTAATTTTTAGTGAATTTGGACTTTTTGGCTACAGATGTTAGTATTGCTGTTGGCCTGACTGGGCTAACTTAATCCTCCCTGCCTCGCTAAGCCCTAATGGTGTACCTGGAGTTTTTGTCTTCTGGGCTTGGTGGTCAACTGTCAGAGCCTGGATGCCCTTCTTATCAAATGGTTTATGAATATGGAGTAATACTGGGTGTTTTCTAATCAGCAACTTAAAAAGCTGAAAAAATGTCTACTTACACATTTCAGGGCATGATAGAATCTCAGAGAATTTAGTAGAATAGAATGCTGTGTTTTGTTAAAATAATATTATTTAATGAGCAGCTTTCCTACAGAGTAATATCTGTGCTTTGGCAGAAAGGAGTTTCATATTTCAAACTATCCAACAGGATAGGATCAGGATTGTCAGAGTTAGTTTTACTATACAGTGGAGTTTTCTGGCATGTAGGTTTTTTTTCCTTTAAATAACATAAATGGCCCAATCTCTGTATTTATATATTTTGTATTTGTGATTTACATTAAAACAAAACATGTATAATGTGTCAAAATATGAAATAATAACTGGGGTTGTCCTTCCTTGAAAAGAACATGTGGCATTATTTACTTATATCAAAAACTATTTAGTTCAGTGCAAAGTTGGTTTTTAACAGAGACTAGATTGCTGGCATCTATTAACAGGCTTCATAGCTCAGTGTAGTCTATTTTCAGTGTAGTTCACAAAACAACTACAAAGTAGTTGTATGTGAACAGTAGTTGTATGTATAGAATTTCATGTTCCTTGTCTTATAAAAGACAGCTAAAATAGTTCAGTTAGTGGGGAAAAAATGTCTTCATTTGCTCTATCTGTTGTCACTTTAGGTGGGGCTTGAAAGTTATTTCTTTTTGTATAAGTATTAGGAATACAAAAGATACATTCTAGAGAGTAATGCGGGTCCCTGATTAACTGGCAGTGTTTAACTGAGTCTTTTGTGATACCTGTGAAAACTGGTTCATCCTTGAGAGTTGAATTTCTAGAACTGTTTTGATAATGTTGTAGAAGAGAGGATAGAGTACAGTTCATGGTCTTCTGGAACAATAGAAGTAGACTAGTTTTGACTTTTTCCCATTTAAAATCAGTTATGTTTATGAACACAGTTCCTGAAGATGCTTAGGAAAGTTTTTCCCCTTAGTTCTTCAGTGGAAAAATGTACTTATCTTTTGCTGGACATTCATAGACTCCTATAGCCACATTCCCTATCCTGTTTAAGTCAATACTTTTTTTTTTTTTTTTTTTTTTTTATGCTTTGGTAAAGGTAGGATCTAACTATGAACTTTGAGACCACAAAGTCTTAATGCTGTGTGTTGTGATTGTCTGTTTTGATCACCAGGAGAGGTCACAATACTAGACAAAGAAATTTTGCTTTAAAATCTCTGTGAATTGATGTTAGAAATGTTTCTTCTAACATACTTAATTGAATTGTGTCAAATAGAACTTGAAGCCTGTTCTGTTGTTTTGTGCGTGGTCCTAAAATACTAGCAAAATTCCTCTAAAAGTTAGTGGGTATTTTCATAGTGCTACTTGGCTATAATCTTTGTGTTCTTAAGGCTTAAATAATGGCTAAGCTAGATGTATTTAATTTTATGAGGTACAGTTGAATTTTGATACAGGCTTAGCAAGCAGTTACTAATACATCTGAAGAAATTTGTGCTAAGTGTAAGGGTAGCAGTAATTTATATAATACTCTTGAATAGGATAGTTAGTGTTAGCATAATGCTAGTGAAACACAAACTTTCAGGAAGGAGTTTTTTTTAGAGCTAAAGTGATGCCAAGCATAGTGTTGCTACCTCTACAGTAAATTGGTATGGTGGCAAAACTAGGCAAGGTTATGGGATGGAGAGGGCAGTAAATTGGTCTAGAAAGTTATCTGTACTAGACATGTGTTAGATAAATGTAAAATATTTTGTAGTTGTTTTAAATTTCTGATTTACTTAATTACTAATTAAAAAAATGCACAAATTTTGACCTATTTATTTTACTAGGTAATGTTAATTATTGCTGAAAAACTTCAGAATAAGCCATGCATTAATGAAACTACTACATAAATGGAAGTAATTAGTAGGGCAGATTTGAGTTGAGCTATGTTTTTGTAAAGGAGTGAGGTTGTGAGTTGGAACTGATGCACAGGGGTGTGAAGATTCCCATAGCACCCTCTTCAGTATTGACAGGACTTTTTGTCTGTGATGTGTCGGGAGACAAAAGCATGAGATAGAACTTCATTTATCTGTTTTCTTTGTAGCTCAGCTCACTAATAGTTGAAAACTGTTACCATCTAGCTGGTCAGTGATTCCATTAGATTAGTTACTCTTTAGTAACTAATTAGTGACTCTTTTTAGGCAAAAATACATCACTTGTTTGTGTTGCTTTTATGAACAGGCTTGGCAGAGAGATGAGAAAGTAATAGGCAAGGAAGTGGAAGCATATCAGGTCCTCCAGAACTTCTCTTCTGGAACAAAGATAAAGTGCATTTATACAGTGCCTCATAAATACTTGTTTTGCTTCTGGGTTGTACAGATTTCAGCATCCAGAGTTGATAAAACTCAGCCCTCCATGATGGTAGGTTGGATCAGACACATTCCCTTGTAAAAGATAATGGTACAAGGCAAAAGATAAAGGTACAAGGGTATTTCTGCTTTAGATTTGGTCTGTGATACTTCATAGTGGTGTGTCTGGGGTCTTTGCTTGTTATCCTGTAGAAATGGTGAAGTAGCTGTCAGTAGATACACCCTGACTTCCCTTCCCTTGCTCTCCAGATCATCCTCTGCATGGCAGGTAAGAGAAAGACACATGGGAGGTGGAGCTCCTTTATACACACCTCTCCAAAGCTTCAGTGTAGCACAGTTTTCACAAATGGAGTGATTATGAGAGAAACCTTTTAATTCTCTCTTACAGCCTTAGTAATTAAAGAAGAAAATGAGGATGCTAAACACGTATTTTTGGATGTATGCTGGTTGAGAAGGAGGCCTAGATGGGGAAGATAAATAAGATGGGGAGGGGAGGTTTGGGTGTGACTGACAGTGGGTTCTAATTGCCTAAAAGTTATTCTTATCAGCT
This sequence comes from Ceyx melanurus, assembly GCA_024611195.1. NCBI lineage: Eukaryota > Metazoa > Chordata > Aves > Coraciiformes > Alcedinidae > Ceyx > Ceyx melanurus. The sequence goes on from JANHGL010017455.1 coordinate 8,009, forward strand.
CAAGTCTCCCTCTAACATTAAATCCTCAACCTAAAAGGTTTTGGTACTACACCCTTTAAAATCCTTGTCCAGTCACAAGTTGCACAAGCATGTCTCAATCAGTAACAAAGGTCCAATAAAAGGCACCATCTTAGATACAGTGGTAGCATCCTCTGACTGACATCTCCACAGATAACTCATACTCAGAATACAGTGCCTTCTTATCTTGCTCAGTTCTTACAGTTATTTACCTTCACATTTTCTTATGCTGTTTTGATTTAATTAAGTTGTGGTATTGTATGATCCTGATCAATAGTTCAGCCCACTCAACTAGAAAGCAGGGCAATAAATGAAACCAATTTTGACTAACTCTTTGTCAGTCAAGTGGGTTATCTGGCAAGACGAGTGTAGTAAATAGATTTTGTGGCTATTTACAGACTCACAGACTAGGGGAGCTGTGCTTCCCACTTTTGTTAGGTATTTCAGTGTCACATCTAGATGATGGGATTACATCTGTGTTTTTATCTCAGTCAAAAATGCCTTTTTTGTTTTTGTTTTTTTTTTTGTTTTGTTTTTGTTCTTGGTTTAATGTTTTTCCTTAAAAACAAATGTTATACCAGAATTGTGAAGGGTTTTTCTATATTGTGTGAAGAAATATTTAAGCACGAGTGTATAAGTATATACATACACAATTATGTACATCTAGGTGAACATAGCTTTTGCCTAAAATAATGTTCTGTCTCCTTCCCAGTACAGTATACCTGGAATAACTTCATGAGAGCTTGTGGTTGCAGGTCTGGCTTGCTTGTCACAGAGAGGAACATTTGTCCTAGGTTCAATGAAGGTTCAAGTTCTGCTGTTACTTAAGTATCAAATAAATTAAAAAAAAATAAACTTATTTGCATTATTTATGTGTGTTAGCATTTATTTCATGGGTGTGTACATAGATTCATACATATAGATATATTTTGTTAAGCAGGTAAAAAAAATCATGTTAATTCTCCATAATGAACTGCTCTGATTTCACTTTGGTGCATTGAGTATCAGAATTCACCAAGTTGATCTTTCTCAAGTGTTGCTGTTGCTGGTACATGGCTGATACAGTGATGCCAGCAGAGTCAGAAACTGAGCAAGGCTATTTTATGGCCTGTGACTGATTCAGCCACGGTCGTGTCTTGTTTGACTCTGAAGATGTTTGCTTTCTAAGTTGAAGCACTTTGAGTTCCTTTTATGTCCACTTGTTTCCCTCTTGGACTAGTCAGAATGCTAAGGGATCATTCCTGAGGCTCTGTCATTGGTGGTGCATGACAATTAACTTGTGCCTGGTGCTCATTAACCCTCATTCTCTGGCAGGGCATCCACTTAAGCACCATGTCTGAACTAGTGGTGCCAAGTCTCATGTAGAAATGTGACCAGAAAGTCAATTCATGAACACGCTACTTGTGTAAAATAGATTATGTAAGTTAAATTTATCATAAAAGCCACTTGCATCATGCCAACACTTAATGTCTTGTTGCATGGACTTCACTTTCTCTGGAGTTAAAGCAAAACCTTCTTGCTCTCATCTCAGTTTTCCAATCAGTGTCCCACATCTGGGAAGCTGACACCAAACTGTGCTCAGCACACTTTGTGTTACCACTGAACTGCCTTGTCTCTTGTGAACAAAATGAAAATTCTGTCAATTTGAATCAAATCCTGACTTCAATAAAAGCGCATGGGAAGTTGTTACTGAATATTTTTTTTTTTCATAAGGGCAAGATTTTGCTATCAGCTGTAGATAGGACCCATACTGTTGAGTTAGTGCTCCTTGTGACTGTCTCAACCCCTATACATGGAAACGTTCAGCAGGAGAGGTTTGGTCTTCATTGGCTATAGTAGCACTAGGTGAGAATACTGGAAAAGCTGTTTACATGGAAACAGCCTCTGGATACTTCAGGCACAGAAGATATAAAACAAAAGGCACTCTCAACAGAAATTATTGTTAGATTGTTACATTGCCAGATGGTGTAGGGTAATGTGGAAAGAAAGAGTAATGAGATACTGTCTACCTCAAGGTGCTTTCATTGTGATTTGAATACAAAATGTGTAAACTCTTAGGTACAGGTGTTGGAACTGAGAGTACATTAGAGCTGTGGTTCTAGCTATTTTTATTTATTTTTATTTTATTTTTGGTAACCCATTTGAGAAAGGAACTTGCTGGGTTTCTGAGGGCACCATAATTCCATCAGAGTTTGTGAGTTTGGAGCCTGTACTTGTCCTGTATGCTTGTTTCCCCAGTGAAATCTGTTTTTGGAATTGCTTGTGAAGACTTGAGAATCTTGCATGGCATTTCAGTTTGTGCATTATTTTGTTTGTTTGGGTTTTTGTTTGTTTTGTAGGTTTTTTTGTGT